>JALGBA010004079.1:525000-531796 GCA_023970755.1 Azemiops feae
TTGTTCCGCTGGTTAATTGCTCCCACTGTCAGGAAGTGTCTCCTTAGTTCTAGGTTGCTTCTCTCCTTGATTATCCGTTGCTTCTTGTCCTGCCCTCAGGTGCTTTGGAGAATCTATCCAGTCTTATTTCAGGGGATCAGGAAGATCTGGGGGTGCTATCAAGGGACTGGGAGCCCCCTTCTTTCCCTTGCCTCTTGTCTTCCCCAAGTGGTGATCTTTCTCCGACAGCGGGCGAGTGCATGAAACTCAATCACATATTGTCCGTTCAGTGGCTGCCATGGCAACCCATCCAGAAATTGGTGGCAACGACAGGGAGAAAGAAACTTGGCATGCTGCTCAGATAAAGACAGGAAGGGAAAGAGATCAAGAAATAAAAATAACAGAGTAACAGAATAACAAGAGTTGGAAGGGATCTTGGAGGTCATCTAGTCCAACCCCCTGCTCAGGCAGGAAATCCTATACCAGGGGTAGGCAACTTTGGCTCTTTTATGACTTGTGGACTTCAACTCCCAGAATTCCTGAGCCAGCCATGCTGAGGGGAAAGGGAGAGGTTTCCAAGCTGAGCCAGGCTGCCTCAGGAATTCTGGGAGTTGAAGTCCACAAGTCATGAAGGGGCCAAAGTTTCCCCCATGCTGGCTCAGGAATTCTGGGAGTTGAAGTCCACGAGTCATAAAAGAGCCAAGGTTGCCTACCCCTGGCCTATACCATTTCTGACAGATGGCTGTCCAGTCTCTTCTTAAAAACTTCCAGTGTTGGAGCATTCACCGCTTCTGGAGGCAGGTTGTTCCACTGGTTAATTGTTCTAACTGTCAGGAAGTTTCTCCTCAGTTCCAGTTTGCTTCTTTCTTTGGTTAGTTTCCATCCGTCGCTTCTTCTCCTGCCTTCAGGTGCTTTGGAGGATAGGTTGACACCCCCCCTTTCTTTGTGGGACCCCCTCAAATATTGGAAGGCGGCTATCATGTCACCCCTTAGTCCTTCTCTTCATTAAACCAGAGATACCCAATTCCTGCAACCCGTTTATTCCAAGTGTGGCCTTACCAAGGCATTACAAAGTGGTATTAACACTTCGCATGATCTTGATTCTATCCCTCTGATAAATAAAATAAAATAAATGAAAGACCTTCCCATTCAATTTTGTTTCCTGGGTCTTCTGCTGCAGTTCTGGACAGCCACTTGTTTGAAATGGTACGGGGTCTCCTGCTCCAGCAGTGGGTGGGACTAGAGCAGGGCTTTTCAACCTTTTCACCCATTGTACCACTTTTAGGATATGGCAACATCTGAGTACCACCAGTCGCCTAGCAAGGTGTCAAAAACTTGATGACCCCAAAAAAAAAAAAAAAAAAGGAAAAAAGTGATAAAGTACAGGTAGTCCTCGACTTACAACAGTTCGCTTAGTGACTGTTCCAAGTTACAATGGCACTGAAAAAAGTGCCCCTCAAGCCACAGCCGAGCAAGACACCTGCCTGCCCGCCCGGTGGCGCTCTTCCTCCTGTGCAAGGTTTTCATTGTTGTGAGCATTTCTGTTCAGGATTGGCAATGGGGGTGGGGTGGGGGGGTGTTTGGTTTTTATTCCCCCCATCTGCTGGGTGGTTGCAGCAGGTTTTGGTCACTTCACATGACCCTGGGACACTGTGACCGTCATAAATATGAATCAGTTGCCAAGCATCTGAATGTAAATCACAAGACCCTGGAGATGCTGCAACATTCCAGCTGATCGGCGCTTCCTCTGGGCTCAGCAGAAGCGCCAGGATCAGTGCTGCTTTCCAGCTGGAGCCTGGCGCTGATCCTGGCGCTTCCGCTGAGCCCTGACAGCCCCGAAGAAGCGCCGATCAGCTGGAAAGCAGCACTGATCCTGGCGCTTCCGCTGAGCCCTGACAGTCTTGCAGCTCCAGCTGTCTCTCGCTCAGGCTTGTGCGGTGCTGCCACCGGTTCAGCTCATTCCCCTCCCCCACTACCACTTTTCTAGGGTGGTCGCGTACCACCTGCCAGGTGCCAATGTACCACAGGTGGTACCCGTACCACTGGTTGAAAAGCCCTGCACTAGAAAATCCCAAAGATCTCTTCCAACATTATTTTTCTGTGTTCCATTGAAAAGCTCTTCTGGTAACAGAGCTGAGAATCAAGACGTTTGCTTCCCATTCGGGTGATCAGTTCAAGGTTCTGGTCCTCACCATTTGTGTTTGTTTCTTGGATGCGTGAAGTAAGAAAGGCCTCCTTGAAGTCATCAAACCCAATTCCCTGCTCTGGAAAGGAATCCAGATCAGAGCAACTTCAAGAGCACTGTTTCTCAATCTTGGCAACTTGACGATAGCTGGACTTGGACTTCCGGAATTCCCAAGCCAGCCGTGATTTCACTCAGCAACCGCTTCACTTAACAACCAAGTTGCCAGTTCCAATTACGGTCATTAAAGGAAGATAATCTGTATGCCTGGGAGACTCTTGATCAGGTTTTCTCAGGAGTTTTCAAACCACCATTCCACAAAATGCCAGCTAGCATTTTGAGAGTTGAAAAATGGCGAGCCGTGGTAGAGATTTCAGGAGGAAAAGATCTCCGGAGTGATTATGCTCATCATTAGTTCTGCTAATAGATCATTTTTCCTCTCCATCTTCTTTAATATTGTTTATATTATAATGCTTTGCGTTATTTTAGATTCTACTGCATAGCAAAATTACAGCTACGTTAGCGGGCTGGTCAAGAGTACACATAGTCCTTGACTTATGACCAGAGTCAAGCCAAAATTTCCATTGCTAAACAAGATAGTTGTTAAATGGGTTTTGCCCCGTTTTACGACCTTTCTTGCCACAGTTGTTAATCGCTGCCGTTGTTAAGTTAGTAACACAGTTGTTAAGTGAATCTGGCTTCCCCCGTTGACTTTGTTTGGAAGCAGGATGCCAAAGGGCATCACATGACCCCGGGACACTGCGACCGTCGTAAATATGAATCCATTGCCAAGTGTTTGAATTTTGATCACGTGACCACAGGGATGTTGCAGCAGTCGTTAAGTGTGAAAAATGGACATAAGTCACTTTTTTCAGTGCTGTTATAACTTCAAACGGTCACTAAACGAACTGTTGCAAGTTGAGGACTATCTGTAATAAAGAGACTCTGCACCAGGAGTGGGCAACTATGGCCTGTTTAGGACCGGTGGACTTCAACTCCCACTAAGGTTCTACATTTATACATTTAGGCAAGAAAAACCAAGTACGCAGGTACAGTATAGGTGTACCTCGCTCAATAGTAGCAACTGTGAGAGGGACCTTGGAGTCCTAGTGGACAATCACTTAAATATGAGCTGCAGCTGCCAAAAAAGCCAACACAGTGCCAGGCTGCATTAACAGAGGGAGAGAATCAAGATCACGTGAAGTGTTAATACCACTTTACAATGCCTTGGTAAGGCCACACTTGGAATACGGCATCCAGTTTTGGTCACCACGAATAAAAAATATGTTGAGGCTCTAGAAAGAGTGCAGAGAAGAACAACAAAGATGATTAGGGGATTGGAGGCTAAAACATATAAGGAACGGCTGCTGGAATTGGGCATGTCTAGTTTAATGAAGAGAAGGACCAGGGGGGACATGAGAGCAGTCTTCCGATATCTCGGGGGCTGCCACAAAGAAGAGGGAGTCAAGCTATTCTCCAAAGCACCTGAATGCAGGACAAGAAGCAAAGAATGGAAACTAATCAAGGAGAGAAGCAACCTGGAACTAAGGAGTAATTTTCTGACAGTGAGAACAATTAATCAGTGGAACAACCTGCCTCCAGAAGTGGTGAATGCTCCAACACGGGAAGTTTTTTAAGAAGAGACTGGACAGCCATTTGTCTGAAATGGTATAGGGTTTCCTGCCTGACCACGGGGTTGGACTAGATGACCTTCAAAGTTCCTTCCAGCATTATTATTATTATTATTATTATTATTATTATTATTATTATTATTATTATTATTATTATTATTATTATTATTATTATTATTATTATTATTATTATTATTATTATTATTATTATGCGACCATCATAAATACGAGTCAGTTGCCAAGTGTCCGAATTTTGATCACGTGACCATGGGGGCAGGCTGCAAAGGCCATAACTATGAAAAATAGAAAATAGCTTGACTCCCTCTTCTTTGTGGCAGTCCCTGACATACTGGAACACTGCTATCATGTCTCCCCTCGTCCTTCTTTTCATTAAACTAGACATTCCCAATTCCAGCAACCGTTCCTCGTAGGTTTTAGCCTCCAGTCCCCTGATCATCTCTGTTGCTCTTCTCTGCACTCTTTCTAGAGTCTCAACATCTTTTTTACATTGTGGTGACCAAAACTGGATGCCGTATTCCAAGTGTGGCTTTACCAAGGCCTTGTAAAGTGGTATTAACCCTTCACCTGATCTTGATTCTCTCCCTCTGTTAATGCAGCCTGGCACTGTGTTGGCCTTTTTGGCAGCTGCAGCACACGGCTGGCTCACATTCAAGTGATTGTCCACTAGGACTCCCAGATCCCTCTCACAGTTGCTACTATTAGCAAGGTACCCCCTATACTGTACTTAACAACTGTGTGACAAACTTAGCAACTGCAGTGATTCACTTAACAATTGTGGCAAGAAAAGTCAAATGGGGCAAAACTCACTTAGCAAATGTCTCGCTTAGCAACAAAAATTTTAGTCGTAAGTCGAGGACTGCCGTACCTGTATTCATTGAAAGTGGAGCCTGTTGAGAGAGGCTGGGAGGAGGGGGGGAGTAAGCTAGGACCAGTTAACTTTGGTAAAATGAAAAATTGTACGGATAAGAGTGTGTGACGCACTAAATCTCGTGTGCCAAGTTGACTGATCTATTTCCACACCAGCAGGATAAGTGATTTATTCAATCCGTCACGGCTTTTTTCCTTCAGGCCCATCGGAGAGGTCAGCCTGAAGCCCCGTTGATTTTATTTTTTCCACCTGTCGTGGAAAACAGGTGTTTGTGCTAGAAAAGCACAAGGGTCACGCAGCAAAGCCGGTGTTTGCGATGGGAAAACCCCGCGTCTCAATGAGATAAATCAATGTTTGTGGTACGAAGTGGAAAATCTGGGCCACTGACCCAGCCTGTCTCGGATGCGATCAGAAGTCTCTGCTCCTTAAGCTGGGATGAAAACAGCCGTCTTAAGAAACCTCGCTCGGTCCCAGTTGCCCTCTTGCAAGCAAAGGGAAGAAGAAAAAAACATCCCCAGAGCATCCCGAAAATAGCACATCTGGCCCCGGATGCTAATGGCACCATTATAGGGCAGCATTGTAACATGTCTGTGTTTGGTGAGCTGCTGCCATTTCCTTCCTTCCTTCCTTCCTTCCTTCCTTCCTTCCTTCCTTCCTTCCTTCCTTCCCTTCCTTCCTCCTTCCTTCCTTCCTTCCTTCCTTCCTTCCTTCCTTCCTACCTTCCTTCCTCCTTCCTTCCTTCCTTCCTTCCTTCCTTCCTTCCTTTGTTACCTTAATTCCTGCCCCTCCTGTTTTTCCTTCCTTCCTCCTTCCTTCCTTCCTCCTTCCTTCCTCCTTCCTTCCTCCTTCCTTCCTTCCTTCCTTCCTTCCTTACTTACTTACTTATCTTAATTCCTCCCCTTCCTGTTTTCCTTCCCTCCCTCCTTCCTTCCCTCCCTCCTTCCTTCCCTCCTTCCTCCTTCACTTCCTCCCTCCCTTACTTACTTATCTTAATTCCTCCTTCCCTCCTCTTTTTCCTTCCTTCCTTCCTTCCTGTTCTGTTCTGGTCCGTTCGGTTCCATTGTCTGTCTATCTAATCAGCTTATGGCGCCTCCATCATGATTGCCACTCAAAGCAGCATGCCAAATATAATTAATTAAGATCAGGACAAGAAGGCAAATTGTGGAAAGAGAAACAAGCTGTTTAAGGCTTTCTCTTTCTCCCCACCTCTTTGGGTGTCTCCACTTCTGCTTTAGGAAAAAAAACGTCCTGGGACGGGGGCCTGGTCGGGGGAGGGGTCCGCAGGCCTGTCTGTGTCAAGAGAGACAAGATGGTGGCTATTGCTGTCCAGCAAAGCCCGGACTCTTTCGGCTGGTTGGACATTCACACACCCTGCCCATAATTTGGAACAGACAGAGGGACACAACAATGTTACACTTTGCGTCCATTCTCCTAGGTGGTTCTCCAAAACAACAGCAGGAACAGGAGACTTTGATCGTTGATAGAGGATCTGAAGCGATGGCCCTAAATCAGAAGTGCCCCACAGGGTCACCTCACGAGATGACAGACACCGGAATGGGGGGGGGGAATGGATGGGTGGATGGGTGGATGAGGGAGAAAAACATTAATGGATGGTTAGACAGATTGACAGATAAATATATAGATGGTAGATAAGTTAAATAGTTAGGTAGATCAGACAGACAGACAGGTAGATGAGAGCGAGCGAGCAAGAAATATAGATAGCAATAGATGATAGATAGATAGATAGATAGATAGATAGATAGATAGATAGATAGATAGATAGATAGGTAGGTAGGTAGGTAGGTAGGTAGGTAGGTAGGTAGACAGACAGACAGACAGACAGACACAAATAGATATTTAGATTGATTTAGTGATGGATGTATGGATAGAGAGAGAGATAAACAGGTATAATAGCGATAGTAGACAGCAGAGATAGAGAGAGGATAAAAAGAGAAATAGGTAGATAGATAAAAGATAAATAGATGATGCATAGGTAGATGATAGATAGATAGATAGATAGATAGATAGATAGATAGATAGATAGATAGATAGATAGATAGATAGATAGATAGATAGATAGATAGATAATGATGGATGGATGGATGATGGATGGAT